>DWFS01000001.1:0-15822 GCA_018246695.1 Pyrrhopyge proculus lina
TATATATATATAGGATTATAGTTTATAATAAAACATTTGATTTGCATTCAAAAATTATTGACTTATTCTCAATTTATCTTATAATAAAAATATGAAGCAATATTTGCATTTAATTTCGACTTAAAAGATAAGAGTTATTTAATTTACTCCATATTTATTAATTGAAACCAAATAGAGGTAAATCACTGTTAATGATATAATTGAATTTATATTCCAATTAAATAATAATAATATAAATTAAATATAAATCAAACTAATTAAATTAATTATTGTTTATTTATTTTTATTTTTAATATATTTTATAGAAATATAAAATAATTAAGCTGCTAACTTAATTTATAGTGAATAATAACATTAATATTTCTATTTATATAGTTTAATAAAAACATTACATTTTCATTGTAATAATAAAATAAATTATTGATATTTTTATAAATATAATATTTAAAAATAAATATTTATTACCTTAATATCTTCAATATTATACTCTTTATTAAGCTATTTAAATTATCTAATTTAATATAAATTATTTATAAAAACAATTAAAAATAAAAATATTATTCATATAATAAATCTAAATAAATAAATTTTTAAATTACTTACTATTAATAAACTATTAAAAATAGAATAATTTTTAATAATATTATATAATCCTTGACCTCTATAAAATTCTCTTCAACCTATATCAATTCTTTTTGTTATTCTATAACCTAAATTTAAAAAATAATAATTTAATCTATATGTTGATAAATTTGGCATAAATCATATTATACAAAAAAATAATCTTATTTCATAAGTAGATAAAAACTTATTTAAAGAATAAATTTTCATATTTCTAATTAAATACCCTATAATAAAACCAATAATACTTACATAAATAACTATTAATTTTAAATTTAATGGTAAATAAATCATATAAGGATATAAAAAAATTAACCATCTTAACAATCCTCCTGTAATAACTCTTATAAATAATAATAAAAATATTCTTTTTAATATAATATAATCCTCATCATATAAATTATAAACAGATAATAAATTATAATCATTTACTATTAAATACATTAATAAACGAATAGTATAAAATATAGTCAAACCCGTAGACAAATAATACAAAAAAAAAATTAATAAATTTAAATTATTTATTATTAACATATCTAAAATTAAATCCTTTGAATAAAATCCCGCCAAAAAAGGAATTCCACATAAAGCTAAATTAGAAATTCTCAAACATAAAGATGTCAAAGGAATATATAATCTAATACCTCCTATTAAACGAATATCCTGATTATCATTTATTATATGAATAATAACTCCCGCACATATAAATAATAAAGCTTTAAATATAGCATGAGTTAATAAGTGAAAAAAAGCTAAATCTGGCATACCTATTCTTAAAATTCTTATTATTAAACCTAATTGTCTTAAAGTAGATAAAGCAATAATTTTTTTCAAATCATATTCATAATTAGCTGAAATTCCTGCTATAAATATTGTTAATCCCGATAATAATAATAAAAATTTTAAAATTATTATATCAATTAATAAATTATTAAAACGAATTAATAAATAAACCCCAGCAGTCACTAAAGTTGAAGAATGAACTAAAGCAGATACAGGAGTAGGGGCTGCTATAGCAGCTGGTAATCAAGATCTAAAAGGAATTTGAGCTCTTTTTGTTATTGCTGCAATAATAATTATAAACCCAATAAACTTTATAAAAAAATCATTATTTATAAAATCTAAATAAAAAATATAATTTCATCTACCATAATTTAATATTCAAGAAATAACTATCAAAATAAAAACATCCCCAATTCGATTAGAAAGAGCAGTTAATATTCCAGCATTATAAGATTTTAAATTTTGATAATAAATAACTAAACAATAAGAAACTAAGCCTAACCCATCCCAACCTAATAAAATTCTAATTATATTAGGGCTAATAATTAATAAAATCATAGATAAAATAAATAATAAAACTAATAAAATAAAACGATTTAAATTTAATTCTGAACTTATATAACTTTTTCTATAATAAATAACTGAAGAAGAAATTAATAAAACAAATATTATAAACAATAATGAAATTCAATCTAACAAAACAGAAAATACAATACTAATTGAATTAAAAGAAATTAATTCTCACTCTAAAAAAATAATAATATCATTTATAATAAAATATAATATATATATAAAATTAATTAATATAAAAAAAAACAAAAAAAAAAATCTTATAAAACAAATTGAAAATCTTCTTTTATAAATAATTTAAAATGAACTATATCATATTTTTGACTCCACAAATCAATATTTTATATTTTAAATTATTTAAATTAATACTAATTTTATTTAATTTAATTAAATTCAAATTATAAAATAATCAGTTTTTAAAATCAATAAATTTAATGGTAATCAATGCAATATTAATAATAAATATTCCCGAGATAAACCTCTATAAAATCTATATAAGCTTATATTGTTTTTCCCATGCTGAGTATAAGAATATAAATATAATCTATAAGCAGCTCTAAAAAAAGAAATTAATATTAATATGTATATTGATAAATAACATCAACTTATTATTCTATTAATTAAACTTATTTCCCCTAATAAATTTAATGAGGGAGGGGCTGCTATAGCAGCTGACAATAATAAAAATCACCATAATCTTAATGAAGGTATAAAATTTATTATCCCCCTATTTATAAATAAACTACGACTTTGAAGTCGTTCATAATTAATATTAACTAAACAAAATAAACCTGATGAGCATAAACCATGACCAATTATTAAAACATAAGCCCCTAAATAACCTCAGTAATTTATTGTTATTAATCCACCAATTACTATCCCTATATGAGATACTGAAGAATAAGCAATTAAAGATTTTATATCTACTTGACATAAACATTTTAATCTAATATAAAACCCACCTATTAAACTAATAATAATCCAAAAAAAATTTAAATTTAAAGAAATTTTAGGCATAATAATTAAAACACGAAAAAGACCATATCCCCCTAATTTTAATAATACACCAGCTAAAATTATAGAGCCTGATACCGGAGCTTCAACATGAGCCTTAGGAAGTCATAAATGAACAAAATATATAGGCATTTTAACTAAAAAAGCTAAAACTATACAAAAATATAAAAAATAAAAACTATAATTACAAAACTTTAAAAAATAAATTATTATACAATTTATTCTAATAAAAACATAAAAAATTCCTAATAATAAAGGTAAAGAAACAAATAAAGTATAAAATAAAAGATATATTCCAGCTTGAATACGTTCTGGTTGATACCCTCAACCCATAATTAATATTAATGTGGGAATTAAACTTCCCTCAAAAAATAAATAAAATATAAATAAATTCATAATAGAAAAAGTTATATATAATATAATTAATAAAAAAATAATATTTAAAAGAAAAAAATTAATATAAAAATTACTTTTATAAATTAACTCTCTAGATATAACTATTAATAAACAAATTCAAATTCTTAATAAAATTAACCCAAATGAAAGTATATCACAACCTAATATATAACTTAAATTATTATAACTTATAATATTAACAGTTATATTTATAAAAAAAAAAAATATAACTATAAAAGATATTTGAACCATTCAAAATATTTTTTTATTTAAACATAAAAGTATTATAAATAATAAAAAAAATAAAAATTTTAACATTTATAATAAATTAAATCTTTGAAAATAATCATTTCCATGAGTACGAATTAATGATACTAAAATAGAAATTCCTAAAACACCTTCACATACAGAAAATACCAAAAAAACTATTAATAAATATATATCAAATTCAATATTTCTTAATAATAACAACATTAAAAAATATATTCTTAAAATCATAAACTCTAATCTTAATAACATAATTATTAAATGTTTATGATTATAAATAAAAATAAAATTACCAGTTAAAAATATTATAAAAATAATTAATCATATATTTATCATTAATTTTTTGTTTTTATAGTTTAATTAAAATATTGGTCTTGTAAATCAAAGATAATTTTTATTTAAAAACTTCAAAGAAAAAGAAAAATCTTTATCAATAATTTCCAAAATTATTATTTTTTTTAAAACTATTCTTTGTTATAAAAATAATAATTTCTTTATCAATAATTTTTATATCTATTAATATATTATTTCTAAAACATCCAATTTCTATAGGATTCATAATTTTAATTCAAACTTTATTAACTTGCTTAATCTCAGGAATAATTATTAACTCTTATTGATTTTCTTATATTTTATTTTTAATTTTTATTGGAGGACTTTTAGTTCTTTTTATTTATGTTTCTAGAATTGCTTCAAATGAATTATTTAAATTTAAAATACTTAATAAATTTTTTATATTATTAATATTAATATTTATTTTAATAATGAGAATTATTAAAATAAATAACTTAAATTGAATAAACTTAATTACTAATTCAAATGAAATAAATAATTTCTTAAATTATTTTATATTTATTAATAATGAAAATAATATTAATTTAACAAAATTATATAATAAACAAACTTATTTTTTAATATTTATAATAATTATTTATTTATTTATTACTTTAATTGCTGTAGTAAAAATTACCAATATTTTTCATGGTCCTTTACGTCTAATTAACTAATATATATATATATATATATATATATATATACTAATGTTAAATAAATTTAAACCTTTGCGAAATACACATCCCATTATTAAAATTATAAATAATTCACTTATTGATTTACCAACTCCTACTAATATTTCCTCTTGATGAAATTTTGGATCTTTATTAGCTTTATGTTTAATTATTCAAATTTTAACTGGATTATTTTTAACTATATATTATACAGCTAATATTGAATTAGCTTTTTATAGAGTAAATTATATTTGCCGAAATGTTAACTATGGTTGATTAATTCGAACCATTCATGCAAATGGAGCTTCTTTTTTTTTTATTTGTATTTATCTTCATATTGGACGAGGAATTTATTATGAATCATTTATATTTAAATATACATGAATAATTGGAATTATTATTTTATTTATTTTAATAGCAACAGCATTCATAGGATATGTATTACCTTGGGGACAAATATCTTTTTGAGGAGCAACAGTAATTACTAATCTTTTATCAGCAATCCCATATCTAGGAAATATATTAGTTCAATGAATTTGAGGGGGATTTGCCTTAGATAACGCAACATTAACCCGATTTTATTCATTTCATTTTATTTTCCCCTTTATTATTCTCATATTAACTATAATTCATTTATTATTTTTACATCAAACTGGATCTAATAACCCCTTAGGAATTAATAGAAATCTTGATAAAATTCCATTTCATCCTTATTTTACATATAAAGATTTAATCGGAAGAATTATTTTAATATCCTCATTAATATTTTTAACTTTAACAAACCCTTATTTATTAGGAGATCCTGATAATTTTACTCCAGCTAATCCTTTAGTAACTCCAACTCACATTCAACCAGAATGATATTTTTTATTTGCTTATGCTATTTTACGATCAATTCCAAATAAATTAGGAGGAGTAATTGCTTTAGTTCTATCAATTATAATTTTAATAATTTTACCTTTCACATTTAATAAAAAAATTCAAGGAATTCAATTTTATCCATTAAATCAAATTTTATTTTGAATTATAGTATCAACTATTATTCTTTTAACCTGAATCGGAGCACGGCCTGTAGAAATTCCTTTTGTTATTACAGGACAAATCTTAACATTAATATATTTTTCATATTTTATTATAAATCCATTAATTAATAAAATATGAGATAAATTAATTTTTTAAATAAATTAATTAATGAGCTTGAATAAGCATTTGTTTTGAAAACTTAAGAAAGAATAATTAAATTCTATTAATTTAATAAATTAATTATATTAATATAAATCTATATTAAATTAAATTAATTTAAATTAAACTAATTAATTTTTAAAAAAATTTGTGTGTATATATATATATATATATATAAATCTAAATCTAAATCTAAATCTAAATTATAATTATTTTCAATTATTATTATACTAAAAACAAATAATTATATTATATGATAAACAAATAAATTTTAATACCAATAAAAAATAATAAAAAATTTAAAGAAATAGGTAAATAAATTTTTCAACATAAATATATTAATTTATCATAACGATACCGAGGTAAAGTACCCCGAACTCAAATAAAAATAAAAGAAATAAAAACCAACTTTAAATAAAAAAAAAAACTTAAAGAATATCCCCCTAAAAAAATTAAAACAAAAATTATTCTTATAAATAAAATTCTAGTATATTCCCCTAAAAAAATTAAGGCAAATCCCCCTCTTCTATACTCAATATTAAACCCTGAAACTAATTCTCTTTCTCCCTCAGCAAAATCAAAAGGTGTTCGATTAGTCTCTGCTAATCTTGAAGACAATCAACATAATCCTAAAGGAAATATTAAAAAAATAAATCAAACTAATTCTTGATAATAATTAAATCTTAATAAATTAAAATCTATAATCATAACAATACAAGATAATAAAATTAATCTTAATCCTACTTCATAAGAAATAGTTTGAGCTACAGCTCGTAAACCCCCTAATAAAGAATAATTAGAATTTGAAGATCAACCAGCAATTATTAAAATATAAACTCCCATCCCCAAACAACAAAAAAAAAATAAAATTCCCAAACTAAAACTAATTATATTAAAATAATAAGGAATTAATATTCAAATTAACAAAGATAAAATAAATCCTATAACAGGAGAAAAATAATAAGATAAATAATTAGAATAATTTAAATATATTTGTTCTTTCGTAAATAACTTAATAGCATCAGAAAAAGGCTGTAATAATCCCATAAAACCAACTTTATTAGGTCCTTTACGAACTTGCATATAACCTAAAATTTTACGTTCTAATAAAGTCAAAAAAGCAACACCAATTAAAATACCAATAATTAAGATTAATACCCCAATAAAAATATTTAAAAAATCTATTACAATAATTACTATATATATAATAAATTATATATTAATGATTTCTAAAATCATTACATTTTTTCTGCCAAAATAGCTTCATTTATATATATATATATAATTTAATTAATAAAATTCCATTATAATAAAAATTTTTTAAATATTTAATCCTTTCGTACTAAAATATTTCATTTTTTTAAAGATAGAAACCAACCTGGCTCACACCGGTTTGAACTCAGATCATGTAAGATTTTAATGATCGAACAGATCAAAATTTTAAACTTCTACATTTAAATTTTATCTTAATCCAACATCGAGGTCGCAAACTTTTTTTTTTATTTGTACTAAAAAAAAAAATTACGCTGTTATCCCTAAGGTAATTTTCTCTTATAATCATAAATTATGGCTCAAAATATCACTAATTAATGTAAATTATAAAAAAAAGTTAATTTAATTTTTTTATCACCCCAATAAAATATATTAATTAATTTTTATTTAAAAATTAATATAAAATTAAAATTAATCAAAATATAAAACTCTATAGGGTCTTCTCGTCTTTTAAAATTATTTTAACTTTTTAATTAAAAAATTAAATTCTAACTATAAAATAAAGACAGTTTATATCTCATCAAATCCTTCATACAAGTCTTCAATTAAAAGACTAATGATTATGCTACCTTTGTACAGTCAATATACTGCAGCCCTTTAATCTTAAAATCAGTGGGCAGATTCGACTTTAAATTTTTCACAAAAAGACATGTTTTTGATAAACAAGTGAATATATACATTTGCCGAATTCCTTTTTTTTAATTTTAAATAAATTTAATTTACATATAAATAATTTAAATTATACTAATTTTATCATTATTTTTAATTTTAAATTATTAAAAATTATTTTTTTATAAAAAATTAAATATTTAATAAAATTTTAATTTTAATAAAATTTTTTATAAAAAAATATAATTTATAAACAATATAAATTTTAAAAATTTTAATTTAATTTACATATAAATTATAAAAATTTAATTTAAAGATTATCCCTTAAAATATTAAATTTTTAAAATAATATTTTTAATATTAAAGATATTATTTTAAAAATTCTAAATTAAATTTATTTCTAAAAAAACCAGATATCTTTTAAAACGATTAACATTTCATTTCAAATTAATTATTAAAAATATTTATAAAACAATAACTTTTTTAACTAATTATCTCTTTAAAATTCGAGAAATATTAAATCTTAAAAATTTAATTAATAAACTCTGATACACAAGATACAATAAACTAAAATTACTTTCAAATTAATTAATTTTCAAAATATTTCAAATTTAATTTACATTACTATTTTACTATCAACTTAAAAATTTTTTCTATAAATATACTCTAACCCCCATTAAAATATAATTATTAAAAATTTTTTTATTAATAACAACAAATTATTAATTTTCCCCCCTCAAATTAATTAAATATATACATAATATCTTTTCAATGTAAATGAAATACTTTATAAGCTATAATTTGTCTTTCTAGAAACACTTTCCAGTACCTCTACTTTGTTACGACTTATTCCAATTTTTAAATGAAAGCGACGGGCAATATGTACATATTTTAATTTTCAATCATTTTTTTAAAATTAAATAAATTACATTTAAATCCACCTTTAATTAAATATTAAAAAATAAAATCCATTTAAATTAATTTATTGTAATCCATTAATACTTAACTATTATCTGCATCTTGATCTGAACTAATTTTAAATAAAAATTTTTAAATATTATTTTTATATAAAAATATTTTTTTAACAACGATATACAAAATATTAAATCAAGTAAATTTATTCGTGGAATATCAATTAATTAACAGATTCCTCTAAATGAACTAAAATACCGCCAAATTATTTAAGTTTCAATATTTAAATATTTAATATTTTAGTATTATAATTTTAAATTTTTAATAATAGGGTATCTAATCCTAGTTTTTAATTAAATTTATTAATTCACAAATTTAAAATAATTTTTAATTAAATTAAAATTTCACTTAATAATTTAATATTTAATTTAAAATAACTTTATTTATTATAAACTGAACAAAATTTACTTTAATTTTTGTATAACCGCAACTGCTGGCACAAAATTAGTTATTAATTTTAATATTACTAAATATTAATTTCTTAAATTTTTAAATTTAATTACTAATAATAAAAATTAAAAATTATTAAAATAAATTAAAAATTCATACTAAAATTTATATGTAAATTAAATTAAAATAAAATTAAAAAATCATAAATTTTTATCTATGTGAATAATTTTACACATAGAATTAATTAATATAATAATAAAAATATATACATGTATATATACATGTATATTAATTCATTTTTAGTAATATTCAGTTTAAATTACAATAATAAATTAATTTATTAATATTCTAATAAAAAAAAAAAATTAATATTAATTATATTAATATAAATAATAATTTATAAATTAATATAATTAATAATTAATTAAATATTTAATTTATTATAAATATATATATATATATACATGTATTATAATATTAAATATTTAATATAAAATAAAATAAAAATTTCATTTTATATTACAATTAAACCATCTTTAATAATTTTTTTAATAAATAATATAAAATAATTAAAAATAAGCTAAATAAAGCTTTTGGGTTCATACCCCAAATATAAAGATTATTTCTTTTTTTTAAAATTTTCACAAATAAAGTGCCTGAAAAAGGATTATTCTGATAGAATAAATTATGTAATATATTATTACCTTTATTATTTATATTTTATAGAATTAAACTATATCTAATAATATCAAAAATTATTGTGCATCTTACACTAAAATATAAATAAATCATTATATTTAAATAATTTATTATTTTTTTAAAATTAAATAAATACCCTCAATATAATATTTATATTTTTTTTAATATAAATTCTAATAAAATATTTTTCATATATATATTAATTTTTAGAACATTTATTTCTATTTCAGCTAACTCATGAATTGGATGTTGAATTGGATTAGAAATTAATTTATTAAGTTTTATTCCCTTAATTTCTAACTCTAATAATTTATTAATATCTGAAGCTTCATTAAAATATTTTTTAACCCAATCTATCGCATCAATTAATTTTTTATTTTCAATTTTATTAATAATAATTTTGTTAAAAAATTTTGAAATAAATAATTTATTTTCAATTTTAATTAATTCTTCAATAATAATAAAAATAGGATCTGCCCCCTTTCATTTCTGATTTCCAAATATTATTGAAGGAATAAATTGAATAAATTGTTTAATTTTAATAACATGACAAAAAATTACCCCCATAATTTTATTATCTTATTATTTAAATAAAAATTTTTTAATTTTAATTATAATTACTAATACTATCGTTGGAGCTATTGGAGGAATTAATCAAATTTCTTTACGTAAATTAATATCATTTTCTTCAATTAATAATTTAGGATGAATAATAACTTCTATTTTAATTAGAGAAATAATATGAATTACTTATTTTTTATTATATTCCTTATTAATTAGAATTATATGTTTTATATTCCATAATTTAAATGTTTATTTTATAAATCAATTATTTATTATTAATATAAATTTTCCAATAAAATTTTTTATTTTAATTAATTTAATATCTTTGGGAGGTATGCCTCCATTTTTAGGATTTTTCCCTAAATGATTAATTATTAATTTCATAATTAATAATCAATTTTATTTTATTAGTTTTATTTTTATTATAATAAGACTAATTACTCTATTTTATTATATTCGTATTAGTTATTGTTACATCATATTTAACTATTTAAAATTAAAATGATATAAAAATGCCATTAAAAATAAATATTTTATTATTATCATAATTATCAGTTTAATTTCAATTAGAGGAACAATTCTTAGAACCTTATATTTTTTCTAAGGTTTTAAGTTAAATTAAACTAATAATCTTCAAAATTATTTATAAAGAAATAATTCTTCTTTAAGCCTTAGTATTTATATTTATTATACCCCTTAAAATTTGCAATTTTAAATCATTCTATTGAATATAAAGCTAATAAAAGAAAATAATTTTCGTTAATAAATTTACAATTTATCGCTTATCCCTCAGCCATTTTATTTTTTTTTAATTCGCGAAAATGATTTTACTCTACTAATCATAAAGATATTGGAACTTTATATTTTATTTTTGGAATTTGAGCAGGAATAATCGGAACTTCTTTAAGATTATTAATTCGAACTGAATTGGGAACACCAGGATCTTTAATTGGTGATGATCAAATTTATAATACTATTGTAACAGCTCATGCATTTATTATAATTTTTTTCATAGTAATACCAATTATAATTGGAGGATTTGGAAATTGATTAGTTCCATTAATGCTTGGTGCTCCTGATATAGCTTTTCCACGAATAAATAATATAAGATTTTGATTATTACCCCCATCTCTAACTTTACTTATTTCTAGAAGTATTGTAGAAAATGGTGCTGGAACAGGATGAACTGTATATCCCCCCCTTTCATCTAATATTGCCCATCAAGGAGCTTCTGTAGATCTAGCAATTTTTTCTTTACATTTAGCAGGTATTTCATCTATTTTAGGAGCTATTAATTTTATTACAACAATTATTAATATACGAATTAGAAACCTATCATTTGATCAAATACCACTTTTCATTTGAGCAGTAGGAATTACCGCATTATTACTACTTTTATCTTTACCTGTTTTAGCTGGAGCTATTACCATACTCTTAACAGATCGAAATATTAATACTTCTTTTTTTGATCCAGCTGGAGGGGGAGATCCTATTTTATATCAACATTTATTTTGATTTTTTGGACACCCAGAAGTTTATATTCTAATTTTACCAGGATTTGGAATAATCTCCCACATCATTTCTCAAGAAAGAGGAAAAAAAGAAACTTTTGGATGTTTAGGAATAATTTATGCTATAATAGCTATTGGATTATTAGGATTTATTGTCTGAGCACATCATATATTTACTGTTGGAATAGATATTGATACTCGAGCTTATTTTACTTCTGCTACTATAATTATCGCTGTACCGACTGGAATTAAAATTTTTAGTTGAATAGCAACCCTTCATGGAACTCAAATTAACTATAGACCCTCTATATTATGAAGTTTAGGGTTTGTTTTTTTATTTACAGTTGGGGGATTAACAGGAGTAATTTTAGCTAATTCTTCAATTGATATTACTTTACATGATACTTATTATGTAGTAGCACATTTTCATTACGTATTATCTATAGGAGCTGTATTTACTATTTTTGGTGGTTTTATTCATTGATATCCTTTATTCACAGGACTTTCTTTAAACCCATTAATACTTAAAATTCAATTTATTATAATATTTTTAGGAGTTAATTTAACTTTTTTTCCTCAACATTTTTTAGGTTTAGCAGGAATACCACGACGTTATTCAGATTATCCAGATAGATTTATTTCATGAAATATTATTTCTTCTTTTGGATCATATATTTCTTTAATTTCAATAATAATAATAATAATTATTGTTTGAGAATCTATAATTAATCAACGAATTATTTTATTTTCCCTTCACATACCCTCATCTATTGAATGATTTCAATCTTTACCCCCATCAGAACACTCTTATAATGAACTACCTATTTTAAGAAATTAAATTAAATTAATTAAATTAATTAATTTCTAATATGGCAGATTACATGTAATGGATTTAAACCCCATTTATAAAGGAATATCCTTTTTTTAGAAATGGCAACATGATCTAATATAAATCTCCAAAATAGAGCTTCCCCATTAATAGAACAAATTATTTTTTTTCATGATCATACAATAATTATTTTAATTATAATTACTATTTTAGTAGGTTATTTAATAATATCATTATTTTTTAACAATTATATTAATCGATTTCTATTAGAAGAACAATTAATTGAAATAATTTGAACTATTTTACCTGCAATTACATTAATTTTTATTGCTTTACCATCATTACGATTATTATATTTATTAGATGAATTAAACAATCCATTAATTACTTTAAAATCTATCGGACATCAATGATATTGAAGATATGAATATTCAGACTTTTCCAATATTGAATTTAATTCTTATATAATTCAAGACTCAAATATAAATAATTTTCGATTATTAGATGTTGACAATCGAATCATTCTTCCTATAAATAATCAAATTCGTATTTTAATTACTGCTACTGATGTTATTCATTCTTGAACCATCCCTTCTCTCGGAATTAAAGTAGATGCTAACCCAGGACGTCTCAATCAAACAAATTTTTTTATTAATCGACCCGGACTATTATTTGGTCAATGCTCAGAAATTTGTGGGGCAAATCATAGTTTCATACCTATTGTAATTGAAAGAATCCCAATTAAAAATTTTATTAATTGAATTAATAATTATTCTTCATTAGATGGCTGAAAGTAAGTAATGGTCTCTTAAACCAATTTATAGTAAATTAACACCTACTTCTAATGATTAACTATTTAAAAATTAAATTAAAATCAATTATTTATTATTAATATTCAAAGAATTAGTTAAACTCTTATAACATAAATATGTCAAATTTAAATTATTATTTAATATAATATTCTTTTATACCACAAATAATACCTATTAATTGAATTATTTCTTTTATTTTATTTATTTTAATTTTTATTTTATTTAATATTATAAATTATTATATTATTAACTTTAATAAAATTAATAAAAATAATTATTTTAAATTAAATAAAAAAATTTTAATTTGAAAATGATAACAAATTTATTTTCAATTTTTGATCCTACAACTAATTTATTTAATATTCCTTTCAATTGATTAAGAACTATTCTTGGTATTATATTTATCCCCTTTTCATTTTGATTAATTCCCAATCGTCAATTTATTTTATGAAATATAATTATTAATAAATTACACCTAGAATTTAAAAATTTATTAGGTCCAAATAGTCTAAAAGGATCAACTTTTATTTTTATTTCCTTGTTTTCTTTTATTTTATTTAATAATTTTTTAGGATTATTTCCTTATATCTTTACTAGCTCTAGTCATTTAACTATTTCATTATCTATTTCTCTTTCTTTATGATTAAGATTTATATTATATGGATGAATTAATAATTCTCAACACATATTTATTCACATAATTCCTCAAGGTACTCCTCCTATTCTTATACCTTTTATAGTTTTAATTGAAACAATTAGAAATATTATTCGACCAGGAACATTAGCTATCCGATTAACAGCTAATATAATCGCTGGACATTTATTATTAACTTTATTAAGAAATACCGGAATTAATATAAATAATTATTTTATCATATTTTTAATTTTAATTCAAATTTTACTTTTAACTCTTGAATCTGCAGTAGCAATTATTCAATCTTATGTAATTACTATTTTAAGAACATTATATTCTAATGAAGTAAATTAATGAATAAAAATAATAATCATCCCTATCATTTAGTAGATTTTAGCCCATGACCTTTAACTGGAGCTATTGGAACAATAACCTTAGTCACTGGAATAATTAAATGATTTCATAACTTAAATATAAATTTATTAATATTAGGATATTTAATTATTATTTTAACTATATATCAATGATGACGAGATATTTGTCGAGAAGGAACTTTCCAAGGAAAACATACAATTTCTGTTTTAAAAGGACTTCGATGAGGTATAATTTTATTTATTATTTCAGAAATCTTTTTTTTTATTTCTTTTTTTTGAGCTTTTTTTCATAGAAGTTTATCTCCTAATATCGAAATTGGAAATATTTGACCTCCAATAAATATTACCCCTTTTAACCCCTTTCAAATCCCCCTTTTAAATACTATTATTTTAATTACTTCTGGGGTAACTGTTACATGAGCACACCATGCACTTATAGAAAATAACTTTTCACAAACTAAGCAAAGATTATTAATTACTATTTTATTAGGAATATATTTTACAATTTTACAAACTTATGAATATTTTGAAGCTCCATTTACAATTGCAGATAGTATTTATGGATCAACTTTTTTTATAGCTACAGGATTCCATGGACTACATGTAATTATTGGAACAATCTTTTTATGTACTTGTTTTATCCGACATATAAATTATCATTTTTCTCAAAAACATCATTTTGGATTTGAAGCTGCAGCATGATATTGACATTTTGTTGATGTAGTTTGATTATTTTTATATATTTCTATTTATTGATGAGGTAATTAATTAATTTATATAATATAACTAGTATATTTGACTTCCAATCAAAAAGATTAAAAATTGTTTAATATAAATAATTAATACTTTAATTTTAATTACTATTATTATTATAATTATTTCTAATTTTATAATATTATTATCAATAATTATCTCTAAAAAATCTTTTAAAGATCGAGAAAAATGCTCTCCATTTGAATGCGGATTTGATCCTAAATCATCAGCTCGAAATCCATTTTCACTTCATTTTTTTTTAATTACAGTAATTTTTTTAATTTTTGATGTAGAAATTGCACTAATTTTTCCTATAATTATTACATTTAAATTAGTAAATTTTATTATTTGAATTAAAACTAGATTTTTTTTTATTATTATTTTATTATTAGGTTTATATCATGAATGAAATCAAAATATATTAAATTGAACAAATTAAATTTAAAATAAATAAATTTCTAATTTATTTTTTATTTTTAATATATTTTATAGAAATATATTAAAAATAAAAAATAAATTAGAAATTTATTTATTTTAAATTTAATTTGTTCAATTTAATATAT
>DWFS01000002.1:0-11435 GCA_018246695.1 Pyrrhopyge proculus lina
CCACCAATTGACAAAAACCCCTTCGGGGTCTTTGCCAATTGGTGGTTCACCAGCAGATAACAGATAAAGATAAAAAAACACTCGTAAAGAGTGTTAATTTATCCAAAAGTTTCAAATTTTGGAAAAAGATTAATTTTAGAAAAAATATTTCTTATCTATTAAGTAGATAAAAATGATTAATCACTTTTATCTATTTTTATTATAACATTAAAATCCTAATTTTTTAATTTTAATTAATTCTTTTATTCAATCTTTTTTATGATATACAGCTTCAGGATGTTGTTTTACTTTTCAAATTGGTTTAATTTCTTTTTCAATTTCAATTAAATTTGCTGATTTTAAATTTTTTAAATTTGTTAATTGTTTTTTAATATTTGTTCCCATAATAATATCTTTAAAGCTAATATTTTTTTCATAAGAATAAAAATCTTTTTTCCAGTTACCATCTTGATCACATAAATCTAATTTAATTGCATCATAAATATCAATATCTTTTTGAAGATTAATTCCAGCATAATTAACTTTAATATTTTCATATTTTTTGTAAATTAATTTATTGTTTTTATAAATATCAACCTCAGTTTTAAAAAGATATTTTTTAGTTCATCTTGCTACACCGCATAAGTTTTGATATTCACAGTCTCATGCTCCTAGTTTATATTTATCAATTTCAAGATGAGTAATATCAAATTCTTTTTTAACAAAAATACTATCGGTATCACCACAAATAAAATATTTGTATTGGTTATCAACAGCATCAACTAATTTCATTCTTGCTAAACTGGTAATGCTCATTGCAGTTGGAAGATAATAGTTTTCCATTAAAGTTAATAATTTTTGTGGTTCATTGTTAATTAAATATGTTGATGTTTGAACTGGTTTACTACCAAACTTGCCATAGGTTGAATTTAACATTAATTTACAAGTATTTTTTAAAGCAATATTATTTTCTTTAGTTGCTTTTGCTTTTAATTTGTAGTAATATTCAATAAAGTCACCATAAATTTTTTTCATTTCAACACCATCAAAAGCAAATAAAATAGTTGTTTTAATATCATCAGTACAAAAGGAATAATATTTAATAAAGCGTTGATATTCATTACTATCAATAATAGTATACATTCCTTTTTTTAATTTTTTTAAATAAAAAGCTGAACCTTTTTTACCATAATAATTAGAGTAATCAAGAATAAAAGGAAGACCTTCAAAATTTTCAATATCGTTTAAAATATCGATTTTATATAAAAATCATTTACCGTAATGATATTCATTAACTGATAATGGTGAACCAATTGGAGTTATTGATGATGAGTTCATAATACTGGGATAAGAACTATTAATATCAAAACCACGAATATTTTCATTGTACATTCCTTTTTCATTTTCATTAACAATTGTTAAGCCACCTCGATAACCAATTTTTAACAATTCATAATTAGTTAATTCGTAACTTAAATATTGATTGTTAAATCATTCGGTAGACATATTATTTTTAATTCATTTTTTGCCAATCATTAAGGGGGTTTGTATTTTTTTATTATAACGATATAGTTTAAAATTATCTTTTTTATTAATTGTTTCAATGTTAAGATTATTTTTAATTTCATTTGTGCCAATAAAGCGTAATAATTCTTCATAGGCGGTTGAAGCTGCTGTCATTTTTCATTTTTTAATTGGAAAAATACTATGCATTAATTCAAGATATTTAAATAAAATAAAACAATCATTAAATAAATAATCATTTTCATTACCATCAAAAATAAAATCTTGATAACTATTATAAAGTTGATAACGATTATAATTGTTATCTAATTCTTTTTTAGAAAATCATTCTTCACATTTATTTTTGTTTCATCCAATTGATTGATAATGTTTAAATAATTCTTTTCCCTTAGCTTTAATACTACCATTAAATAATAATAAGGCATCAAAAAATTCTATTTTTCCTAATTGATATTTATGAACATTAATTTTTGATTTTGTTTTTTTGTCATATTTTCATTTTGTTTTACGGATTTTTTTTTGACTATAAAAATTTAAATATTTAATACTTTTATGTTCAGTAATAATTGCTTCAAAATTAAAAGGATATTGTTTTATTTCTTCAACTTTATTAATTATTTTTTTATTATTAATAATTTGTTTTCCATTGCGAATTAACAGCTCACCAATAATAAAATGATGATCAAAATTACTACCGTTAGCGGAATATAATTTTCATTCAGAAAATAATTCATTACAACAGTCAATAAAACTTTCAATTGAAATATCAGTTAAAGTTATTACTTCTTTTTCATAATTAATTTCATAATGATATTTTTCTGTTTTAATTTTTGATGATTGAGAAATATGAAACATTATTTTTCAAACATAAACTCGGGCTGTTTCGGATTTATTATTAACTTTTGTTGTTTCAAAATCAAAAACAGCAAATTTATTTCATAATTTCATTATTTTTTAATTTTAATAACATTTCATAATATCATTCTTCTGAAATTATATTTTTATTTGATTGATATCATTCTTCAAAATTAGATTTATATTTTCATAATAGATGTTTATTTTTTTGATATCATTCATCTTTATTAAAATAAATTTCTTTAGTTCTTACTCCTTCTTCAATTATTTTAATGCGTTTTAATCTTTGGTTAATTGATAATAAATTATTTTCTTTAATAGGACGCTTTAAATAATTATCCATTTCTTTTTCTTTTTGATAATTTTTTCAAGCAGGGGAAGAATAAAATTTATTATATCTTTTTTCTATTTCGAATTTTTTATCTTTCTTTTTATTAATAATTAAATTATTTGATGAAAAAATATTTTTTTTAAATAACTTTTTTAAAAATTTAAAGATATTCATTTTATTATCTCCTTTTTAATATTATAACAAAGTAAATAAGTAACCAAGCATAAATCTAAAATAATTGTTATTTTATTTTCTTAATATTTAAAAAGATAAATAAATTTATCTTTTATTCAAATAAATATTTTTTATTATTTTGATATGGATTTAAGTTAAATGGAACTTTAATTTCTGTTCAATTTCCATATTTATTAGCAAAATATGTTTCACTAATAATTGGTAATTCTTCTTTTGATAATTGTTCAACTAGTTTATCATATAATGGATAATTAACATTTAAAGCATATTCTTTATCATTTAAATCAAGAAATTTTATGCGAGCATATTCTTTTGTTCCGTCTTTTTTTGTTCTTACATCATATGTAATTGTTTCTTTTTTGATTTGTAAAATTTTAATAATTTCGTTATTCATTTTTATTTTCCTCGTTTTCTTTTTTATTTTAATTTCATTTAATATTGTTTAAATCAATAATAGTTGATTGTCATTCTTTTTTCAACTTCTTTATTTGCTTTTTAAAAATTAATAAGTATCTTTTATTCATGATATTATTTTTTCCTTTCTAAAAATAAAAGAGGTTATAACTTAACCTCTTTATATTGACAAATTATAATGATGTGATATAATTAAGTCAAAGGAAAGAGTAAGTTTCCTTTTTTATTTGTTTTAATTATAACATTTTAAATTTTAATGTCAATAAATTTAATAATATTTAATATTATCATAATTTAAATTAATTTTATCTGTTGATATGTCTATTTCATTAATACTATTTATTAATTTTTCACCAAAAAAAATTAAATTATTTTTATTATTATTAAATATTTTTTCATTTAATAGTTGTTTTCCATTTTTTAAACTTGATAAAATATTATGTATATATATTAAATTAATTAATATTTCATCTTTTTTTATATTTTTTTTAAAAATTAAACTTCCAATTTGATCAAAATAATTATTATCTATATTAGTGAAAGAACCATTATTTTTTATTTTTTCTCATTCTTGATTTATTTCATTATCTTTAACATCCACATTTATTTTAATAATTTCTTTTTCATCATTTTCATTTATATAATTAACTTCTTCTCTGTTTTCATTAAAATATTTAGTTTTATTTTCTGATATTTGTTTAATTAATAATTTTGTATTTTCTTGATTTGAATCTTTTAAAGACATTAATTTATAAAGTGCTAAATTAAAATTATCAAATTCTAATATTTTTCCTCTTTGTTTTCATAATTGATTAGTTTCTGTATTAATAATATAAAATTTCATTAATTATTGATAACTAATTCTACTTCTTTTGATTCTATATCATTTATTTGTAAATTTTTTAATTGTTTTAATATTGATTTACCAAAAAATAATAGTATTTCTTTATCTCTTTTAAAAATAAACTCAATAATACTATGAGGATAATTATCTATTAATTCTTTTTTTAATAAATTTACAATTCCTGCAACCGATATATTTATTATTTCTAATTTAGTTATCTTTATCACCTCTTTATGATATAATAACATAAAAAGAGGTTAAAATGCAAGCAAAACTATATCAAATTACCCCATATAATTTAATAGATAATAATTTTTATAATTTTTCTGATCATCAACAATTTCGTGCTTTTATTGATAAAATTGAAAAACCAATTGAAAAAGATGTTGCAATTGTAAAATTGGAAAGTTATAACAAAATTATGTATAAACTTAAATTTGATAATACAAAAACAAACGAAGAAAAATTGTATTGTGGTATTAAATACATGATAGTTGATGATAAATACTGATTTATTACTAATTTTGATGTTAAAAAGAATAATAACCAAGGTTTTATTACTTATTATGCCCAACTTGATCATTGATCAAGTCAATGATTAACGGTTAAAAAATATCTCCAAGAACAAAATAAGACTAAAGCATTATATGTTGAACGAATGCATCAAACAAGATTTTTTTATGAAAATAAAAAATTATATATAAATTTTAAAGAATTTTCACCATATCATTTAGAAGAAAAAATTCAAATTAATAATTATATTCCTAATAGTGAATTTGCATTAAAATCTGATAGTCTTTTAAATTTATCTGATACTACTAAAGATATTAATAGAATTAATAGATGTTTTTATTTTTTAAGAGTTCAATTAAATAAACCTATTTATAAATACTGAAATAAAAAAGTAGATAAAGATTTTATTTCAAGTAATATTTTTATAATATTAAATCAAGATAATATAAAACATTATTTAGATCAATTTAATCCAAATTATATGAGTGTTTTTTCTATTATTGATTATAAATTTATAAAATATGAACATTTTGAAGATCCATCACAAAGTACTTATCAAAAAGATATAATTTCTGCGATGTCTAATTTAAAACCTAAAAATGGTGATAAATTTATTCTTGATGTAGATTTTTATAAAACAGAAATTTTTAGTGGATTATTCGAAGAAATAATTATTGATGAAATTAATTTTTTAGTTTTAGATTATTTTAATAAAGAAAAATCAATTAATAGAGAAATGATTTTTAATGTTTATCCATATAGTAAATATTTATTTTTAAAGGGTAATAATTTTAAAGAATATAAAATAAATGAACTTTTTTATAATTATTCTAAATCAAATGAAAATGATAAATTAATAATGCGTTATTTATCTTTTATATCAAATAATGTTTATAATTTATGAATATACCCTTCCAGTGGTATTTATTCTTATACTTGATCAAATTTTTTAAAATATAATCGTACCAGTCAATACATAACACATGGTCTTAATATCACAAATAATCTTGAAATTCCGACTACTTCTAATAGTTATAAAACATATGCTCAAAGTAATTTAAATAGTTTACAAACTAATATTAATCAAGCAGAAATGACCCGTAAAATTGCCAACCAAGAAGCAACGATTAGTTTAATTACAAATGCAGTAACAACCGCTCTTGGAGTAGCTTTAGCTCCTTTAACTTTTGGTACTAGTTTAGGATTAGCTACCGCGGGGGCAGTTAATCTGGGAATTCAAACAAATAAATGAATTAATACTCAAATTAAAAATGATTTTCCAGTTGATAGTTTAAATTCTAAACTTAATGATATGAAAAATATTCCAAATATTATTAGTTCAAACAATAATGATTATTCTTGATTAACTTATTTTAATAACGATGGTCTTTATAATGTTGATAAAGATGGAAATTTAATTTATAATTATTCATTTTCTAAAATTTTAGTTTCAACATTATCTAATTATGAAAAAAATATATTATTTGATTGATATTATTTTAATGGTTATTTATGTAATCGTTATTTAAATAATCTTAATTTTGATAAAAATCGTAATCGTTACATTTTTAATTTTTATAAAATTAAAAATATTAAAACATTATTATCATCTTGTCCAGAAATCTGTAATGAAGATATTGAATGATGAAATAATACTTTTAACCAAGGAATTATCATTTGAGAAACAGATGACCCTTTAAAATTATATGATGAAGTAATTTATATTGGTAATAACAAATATGAAAATTGAGAAATAGAATTATTAAATGAATCAACAGGCTTTATTTTACAAAAATTAAAAAAACATTAATAAAATTTACCTATTGTTTTAAAAATAAAAAGCTATATAAATGACTAAAAATGTTAAAATATGAAGAAACGGAGTAAAAAATATGTTACATAAAGAAATTGATAATAGACCATTAACTGGTGGAAATTTATTTAATCTTTCAAATTTAATTATTGATTTTTATCAAAATAAAAATCGTCGTTATCAACAATATTTAATGTTTGAACAATATTTTAATAATTTATTTTATATTAAAACAAAAAATGAATATTTACAAAATTATTGACAAAATATTTTGAAAAATGTCATTAGTTATGGTTTAATTGGTTTAAAATATTTTCCAAATCTTAATAAATGATATCTTTATGGGTTAATTGATACAAAAATTAATGCAGTTGGAGAAATTATTGAAGCCAAAGGAATTTTAGCAAATACTTCACAGTTTGGGGTAGGAATATATCATGAAAAAAATATTGGAAAAACATATTTACTAACAAATAAAGATACTGTTTTTATGCAATGAGGAACAAATGCATTACCACTTTATTATCGTTTACAATGATGATTAGACCAAAGTAATATGATCATGAATTTATTTATTAAAAATGTGCGAAGAGATGATACAAAATTATTAGTTAATATTGGCAATCGTGAACCAGATTCTGAATATATTCATAATTTAATTCGTGACTTAAATGATCCAAATAAAACAGCAATTATTTTTAAAGATAATGATATTAGTTTTAGTAAACATTATAACAATGAAAAATTATTAACAAGTGATAATAATGTTTTTAAAGAAGATATCAGAATAACTCAGTTTGATATTAAAGGAAGAGGATTAGAAATTAAAGAAGATTATGAATGATTTTGATATCAATTATGTTATCAAAATGGAATTCGTAATATGGTACCTCATTCACGCAGTGAACGAAATATTGCTGGTGATATTAATACAAATAATAATTGATTTACCATTATTGAAAATGATTATTTACATTGATTAAAAAAAGCAATGAATGATATTAGTAAATTATGAAATATTGATGGTGAAATAATTAATCGTGTTGGTGATATTCAACAAATTGATAAACAAAATGTTTATGATAAGGTTGGTGATCAGGAGGTAATAATTAATGAAATTTAATGAAAGTATTAAGAATTATGATGATTTTTTGCAAAAAATATGAATTCCAATTAAAAATATTTTTCAAACTGATCAAGGTGTTTCAATAATTAATTTAAAAAAACTATATTTTATTATTAGTAATTATTATAATAATAGTAATATTATTGATGATGAAATAATTTTTTTAGAAAAAATACAATATCGTTTAAGTTATATTTTACCTTCGTTATGATTTCATCAAATTTTTTTAAATAGCAATTTTGCAACTGCTTTAAACGATATTAATAATTGAGGAAAAAATGAAATTATTAATAGCAATATTGATATCACAAACAATATTAATAAAGACAATAATATTCAAGATGTTGTTGGTTTAACAAATACTAGTGACCAAGTAACACAATCATGAAATTTGCTTCCTGATTTAAAAAAAAATAGTGGTGATTTTATTATTGAAAAAAATTTCAATTTAAGTAAAATTTTAGATAAAATTGAATCAGTTTATAAAACAAATAAAATAACACAAATTTCACGAAACGATTTAATTAAAAATTTTACAGAAAATATTAACAAAATAATTGTTAATAATCACAATCTTATTAATAAAAATTTAGAAAGTTTATTTGTTCGATGAGTAACAATTTAAAACCTTTTACCTTTGAAGATGTTTTTTCAAAAAAAATTGCTGTAAAATATAATAAATATTTAATTATTACTAAAAGAAATAGCGGTAAAACAACAGCTATTTTAAAAGGAATTGTTAAAATATGATTAGGTGAAGAATGATTTTATCGAAAATGAACAAAAAAAACTCAAAGTTGTTTATTATTTCAATATGAAAAATTAGTTGAAAACTTTATTCATTCTTTTAATAAAGAACAATCAAATGGTCTTTTTCCTGATGATTGAATTATTAGTAAAACACAAAAAGCAATTACAACTATTAATGGTGAAATTATTTGTTATATACGAGCAATAAAATCATCTGGTGATGCTAAAAATGCAATTCCTGCTGATAATGTTGGTGTTATTTTTTTTGATGAATGTATTAAAACTAAAAATCAAAATCATGTTCGTATTAATGAATTTGATGATAGTTTAGCCAACTTAATTTTAACAATGGCTAGAAAAAATGAAATTATTTTAATTTGTACTGGTAATCCGGTGCAATGAAATGATTATCTTCCAAATATGTTAGGATTATATAATTATGATTTTGATTATAGTTTAAATCCTTTTGCCATTGACCGATGTTATCCAATTACAAAACGAATTGTTGATATTAATAATCCTAATATTAATACTGATTGATTATGTCTAATAACTGATGCTGATTGAAAATATAGTAAACAAAATAGTAATATAACGGATGGAATAATTATGACAAATTATTTTGATAATGGTCGCTTTCCGCAACAAGATAATATTTATCAAATAAAAATCAATGAATTTAAAATTTTACAATATATTTGTGTTTTTAAATTAAATAATCAAAAATATCATTATTTACAAACAGAAGATAATAAATTTGTTATTATACATGAATATCAATCAATAGATCTTCCAATAATTGGTCTTGATATTATTAGTTATGTTTCAGAAGTTAATGCAAATTATTTAAATATTAGTCGAATTACAAATACAATGTTAGAACGATTAAAATATAAACAATTATTTTTTAATGGGTATGATGTTGAAAATACTTTTATGATATTTTTTCAACAACATTATTTTATTACCAAAGATAAAAATGCAATTACAATTTAAATATGATATAATATTTATGAATGGAGTTTTAAAATGAATATAAAAGATTTTAAATTAAAAGATACTGATATTAAACATATCATCATGCGTATTTTAACATGAGGACTTGGAGGTATTTTAATTTTAAGTGGAATAATTTTAATTTTTTTAAAATTTCTAATTGAAGTTAAAATTTCTTATCCGTGATGTGTAATTTTAATATCTCTTTTAATTGGAAGTGGTAGTATTATTTATTTAATTGATAATTTTATGAATAATTATTATAAAAAACAAATTATAAAAAATGGAGAAAATAAAAATGACAAAAAATAATCAAATATTAACAGAAAATATTAATGAAGATATTAATGAAGATATTAATGAACAAGACAATGTCAAAAAAATGATTAATGATCTAAACATTTCAGTTCAAACATACCATGATTTTATGAAAAGTGAATTAGAAAAATATAAAAAAGAACAAAATGAAACAACCGAAAAAATAAATAAAAAAATTGATGAACTTAATCAAATATTAGAACCACAATGAAAAGAAGAAACAAATATTAACAAAGAACAAAAACAAAATGAATATAATGCATTTTGAAAAGGAGAATAAATATGCAAAAATTTAAAACAAATGATGAATTTATTAAATATTTAACTGATAATAAAATTGATATTAAAACATTATCATCAATGAACAGAAACGTTTTATATCAAGATATTACCAATCTATTTATTAAAACAATTATGACGGATTATCGTGATATTAAAACAACAATTGATCAAGATTTTGGATTAGACTTTAATCGCAAAGAAGGAATTAGATTATTATTACAACCAATGAATAATCCTTCAACTCGTAGTATTAAAAAACCGATTGTTAAAGATGATTTTATTCCAAAATGAGATGAAATTAAAACTTTATATCCAATAGAAAAAATATTTAATCCTAATTTTTCAGCTCAAGTTGAAATTTCTTTACCAATTGATTTTATTGAAATTAGTAAAATTGATACTAATGTTGAAATTGCTAATAAATGATATGGTTTTATTCAAAAATCAGTATATGATGGAATTGCTAATTGACAGCGTAAATTATTATTACGAGCATTATTAAACAAAAAAATAACTAACAAAAAAGAAATTGATTTATCAAAATTAAATAACAAAAAAGATATTTCTGATGAAATTATTAAACATTTAACAAAAACATCAAGAGAAATGAACTTTCCTAGTGATAAATGATGTGTTGGTAATTATAAAACAGAAAATTTACCAGATTTACAACCAAACACAAATCCTGAAAATTTATTAATGTTTACATCTAGTGAAATTGAAAGTATGATAAAAACATATTGATATGGACAAAGTTACCACAATGAATACAATTCAATTATTAAAGAAAATATGAGAATTGTTGACTTAGGACTAGAATATACAAAATTAGAGCAAGATGAAAATCTTTTAAACGGTTTTGGTGATGAAATAACAACAGGAAAAGACGAAAGTATCTTTTTAATAAGCAACAAAGCAGGAATATCACCAATTATTTTTGGATGAACATATCGCGAAACAGTATCACAAGTATTTGCTAAAAACTTAAATTTATATATTAATATTTATATGCAAGGAGCCATCGATATTTTAACTTGTGGAGTTGGTATCGAATTACATTTTAAAGGAATAAAAAAGTAATAAGTGATACTGTTAAAATTGATATTAGTAAAATTAATAAATTAGATAAACCAACGATTCATGTAACAGAACCAACACAAGCAACAATCGAACAATTAAAACCACAATTTAAAAATGTTGTTTTAAAAGCAGTTAAAGCTGTAGATAGTTCTTTAACAGAAAGTGATTTTGATTACTTTATTGAAAGTAAAGGTGAAGATTGACCAATTAATATTACAAATAATAAAACTGTTGAAATTCAAATTCAAGGTAAAAACAATGCTACTGGTCAAACAAACCCCATTGATGTTGTAATTAAAAACTCTTTTATGTGATAAAATTAACACTCTTTACGAGTGTTTTTTATCTTTATCTGTTATCTGCTGGTGAACCACCAATTGGCAAAGACCCCGAAGGGGTTTTTGTCAATTGGTGG